>ML290322.1:523-33909 GCA_005239495.1 Nicotiana undulata | reverse complement strand
CCTGGAAGCCTCCTCACATCACTCAGTCAGACACTTTCAATTAGCCCTTAGGCCATAAATAAACCGGGTTCTCGACCCAAAACAGTGCTTTATTTTTCAATAAATAGTATCAAAATACTCTGAGTGTCAAAACCATTTATCAGGAAAAGACTGAGTGTAATTCACAACATATCAAGTGAGGAAACACAGTAAAACAGTCCCCCAAGGGGTAAACAGATCGGCACTAGGCCCCAAACACGGCTTACAGCCCAAACCATATCATAACATATAAATAATAATTAAGCATAAGCTTAGAAATCGGTTTCGCAACTCAATAGTTGCCCAAGTAGGGAGTATATCTCCAAATTTTCCACCTTTGCATTTTCAAAACCTGTGAAGGGTGCAGAGTCCGGGGTTTCATACCCTCAGGACAGGATTTCAAGACATTACTTACCTCAAACTAGCCCGAAAACTATTCTGCAATGCGTTTGTCTCTCGAATCAACCTCTGAAGGCTCCAAATCTACCAAGTTCATATTTTTGCCATCAACATATGCTTAAGGAATAAATTCCAATTGAAAAATATCAAATTTAACTCAAAAATCCGAAATCGGTCAAAACCCGACCCCCAGGCCCGCGTCCCGAAACTCAGAAATTTTTATAGAATAGTTTTCTTCTTCTTCTCACGAGTCCGTACATATAAAGAACACCGAAATCGGAGTCCGTTTGACCCCTCAAATCGACTCTTGAAGGTCTCATAATCTCATGCCCCAAAATCCTATTTTTCTACTGTTTTTCATGAATTAAAGGCTGGGATTATGGTCTATAATCACCCATAATCGAGTTTTAATGACTAGAACACTTACCTCAATGAAGAACAAGGATTTCCCTCTTCAAAATCGCCCCCAAGAGCTCTTTTCCGTACAACAATGGTGTAAAAAGAGGTTTAAGTCGCGGAGGGTTTAATTTAAATATGCCCAGTGATTTCTTCACCGCGATCGCGGACTTCTTGTCGCGATCGCGGAGCACAAAATCCCATTGCCTCTCTTTTACTCTACGCGATCGCGGAATAGACCATGCGATCGCGAAGCTTAGCCTTCCACACCCACGCGATCGCATCATACCCCCACGCGGTCGCGATGACCAGTTGACCTCCCCCCACGCGCTTGACTGGCACCCTACGCGATCGCGATCTAGGGCACGCGATCGCACTTCTTTACCCGATCGACCTCTGCGATCGCGGATACTCTTTTGTGATTGCAGAGAGTAAATTTTTCTCCCTCTCCTAATGCACTACGCGATCGCGATTTTCCCCTCGCGATCGCAGAGAAGGAATCTCTGCTGCACAAAAACCAGAAACCAGCAATGTTTTCAAGTCCAAAAATGCCCGTTAATCACCCGAAATCAATCCCGAGCCCCTCGGGACCCAACCAAACTTACCAACATATCCCATAACATCATTCAAACTTAGTTTCACTCTCAAAACACCAAAACTAACGTCAAAACTCCAAATTTGCATCGGATTCAAGCTTAAGAACTTTGATATTTCTAAAATTCACCAATGATGCCGAAACTATCCAAATCAACTCCGATTGACCTGAAATTTTGCAGACAAGCCCAAAATGACATTACGAACTTGTTCCAACTGTCGGAATTCCATTCCGAGCCCGGTAGCCTATTTTCCACTGCCGTCCGGAATCGCCAAAAACTAACTTCCGCCAATTCAAGCCTAATTCTACACCGGATATCACCAAATTATTCTGAACACACTCCTAAGTCCCAAATCACCTAACGAAGCTATTCGACCCATAAAATCCGCATTCCAAGGTCGTTTACTAATAAGTCAACTCTTAGTTGACTTTTCCCCCTTTAAGGCTATTCTTAAGGACTAAGTGCCTGAATTCTCATTTAACCATTCCGATTCCAAGCCTATCAACTCTAACACATTAATAACAGAATAACCAATCTATAATAGGTCAACAAAAATAATTATAATGCATATTTTACGTAACGACGGACCGGGTCGTTACATTAGACTTAGGAACCTAAACAAGTTTGGGTCCCTTGTAATGAGGAAAAGGGTGAATAAGGGCTCTTTTGGTCCAAGTAGGCATTATACGTTTTTTTATGTGAAGGACCAGGTTCCCTAACAGCAGTTACTTTTTCAGCAAAAACTTTGTTTTTTTGTTTAGACTGAATTCTGGCCTAACAATTTTCTTTAAAGTGCCCGGTGTTGCCACAGTGAGTGCAAATCCAATTGTCAGGTACAGTAGCATACTTGCTATGAGGGTTGTAGGGAGTCTTTTCCCTTTGGAACCCGATTCCCCGCCTGTTTCCCCTATTGTTTGTGTACAAGACAGTGATAGCATCAGAGGACCAGGTCCACTTAAGTGATTTTTCATGATCACTCTTCACTCTTCATAGTTCTTCCTAAAGTTGTTTGTTTTTATCAAGCTCTGCACACAAACTAGATTTCACTGATCTTAACTCATTTTCAAGCTTAAGGTATTCCTCACTTACAACTTTCTTTCCCTTTTGAGTGTTGTCCATCCACTTTTTTGTTTGGTTTTTCAACAAGTTATTTTCTCTAGTTACTTCTTCCACTTGTTCCTTCAAGTCTATAATAGAAATTACCATATCATCCCTCTCTTGATCTACGTCACCAATTTCTTCTATTAAATCATTTTTCTCATTAATGAGGCTATGATAGGCATCACTCAACACGTTAGCTAAGGGCATCAATTTTTTCTTAGAGTAGGTTTTCAAATTTCTTTGAACATCAAGAAAACTTACCTCATCTTCCTCCTTGTCCTCATCATCATCATCAGATTTGGCCATGAGTGCAAAGATTGACTTATATTCTGAGGATTTATTGTCAGCAACCATCATAGATGTATCTCTTTAGTCATCTTCTCCTTCAGATTCATCGAAGGAATTTCCCCAATCAGTCAGGGCTTGCTTCACCATGTTGTCAGCAACATCTCTTCTTTTGAACTTTCTGTCAGGGAGCTTGTTCCTCTTAGCCACCTTTTCAGTGTTGGCTTTGTAATGATCCTGCTTATGAAGAGGACAGTCTTTAATGATGTGTCCAGGCTTTCTACACTTATGACAGTAATCATTTCCTTTGAAATTCCTGCTGGAACTTCCTTTCGTTGGAATCCCACCATTTTTTCGAATCATCTTTTGGAATCTTTGAGTGAGATACTCCATGTAGGATTCATCACCACTTGAAACCTTGTTGGCAACCTTGAGAACCAGGTTCTTCTCCTTCCTGGGCTCTCTTCTTTCGATATCCTTCTTTCTCTTCATCTCATAAGTTTTGAGATTTCCAATAAGCTCGTTAATAGTCAGCTTCTGCAGGTTTTTGGCTTCAGTGATAGCATTAGCCTTGCTCTCCGAGGAACTTGGTAGAACACTGAGTATCTTCCGGGCCATCTTGTTTGTTGGAATGATTTCACCAAGTGAATGAAGCTCATTGATTATGGAGGTGAAGTGGGTATGCATCTCTTGAATGGACTCATCCTCTTTCATTTTAAAGAGTTCATACTCAGTTGTCAGCATATCTATTTTGGATTGGTTTACCTGAGTAGTCCCTTCATGAGCCGTTTGAAGATCTTCCTAGATTTTCTTGGCATATTCACATGTCGAGATACGATTATACTCGTCTGGTCCAATACCACAAACAAGAATCTTCTTCGCCTTGAAGTTCTTCTCAACAACTTTTCGGTCAGCACCATTGTATTCTTTTCTTGTCTTTGGAACAGTCTTTGTTCCCTCTCTAACAGCCTTCAGAGGGGCAAAGGGACCATCACAAATCACGTCCCAAATCTCGGAGTCTTCAGCCATAATGAAGTCATGCATTCTTGTTTTCCACCAACCCGTTGAATCTTGGGGGTCTATAGGTTGATTGTTTTTCCTCGAAGTTTGGTGGAGCAGCCATGATGAGGATCCTTTATAGGTGTTAACCTTTTAGAAAGAACCTGCTCTGATACCAATTGACAGAAACTGAGCGTCCACCAAACTGTATAGAGAACCCAGTTCTCTATACAGTTCCCACCGAAAGCAACAGACTGTAAAACAAAACAGTATAGGAAACCAGGTTCCCTATTTGTTCCCACAGTGAATCGACAGTAAATGAAGAACACATGATTTTTACGTGGAAAATACCTACTCTAGGGGATAAAAACCACGACCTACACTGGTAGGATTTCAACTTCACTAACTTGCAATACACCTATTACAAGCCACTTTGTAATGACTCTATTACAAAGACTTCAACCTCACTAACTTTTAATCTCAACTATTACAAGCCACTTTAAAACACACTTATTTTAAAGACTTCAACCTATGACTAACTATAGTCACAACACAAACTCAAATGTTTATGATTTGCAAAAGATCTTCTACGTAAATGCTTCTAAGTAAGCAAGGTAGAAGTTACAAATGAAGAGAAAATAACAAAGACTCAACAAACCTAAGGACTTAAGATATCTTCAGTCTTTGCACCTGGTCCTTGGTTATGTTGTTCTTCGTTCTTGATGCCCTTGAGAATCACTTGCAAGATTGACACACACTTGAGAGAATGCTTGATGAGTTCTTGAATATGCAAGTGATTTGTTTTTCCTTTGCTTGATGTTAATATCTCATTTTTATATCACTTGGATGACGTAAGCAAGTAAGGTAAAGAGCATTCCCCATAAAGTTGATTGATGCACTGTTTCTGCACTGTAGTATGTGCAGGCAGCAACTTTACAGCTGTGAAGAGTTGACTTGTACGATCACCTCGGGAACTAATAGCTATCTATTCCCTCTATTGTTCCCTCTCCTGTTCTTTTGACTCTTAAGAGTTGAACTATGTCCCCAACTGGAGACTTATTGATCTTTGAGTTCTTGAGGACGTATATCAGGTTCCTTATCTTGGGAACTGGTAGCTATCTGTTCCCTCTACTGTTCCTTTGACTCTGAAGAGTTGAACTGTGTCCCTAACTGGAGACTTGTTGATCTTTAAGTTCTTGAGGATGTGTATCAGGTTCCTTATCTGGTTCTTGACAGTAAGTTTGTTAGATCGTCAAAACATAAAAAGAAGGTACTTATTGTGAGCACCCAATTTTTGTCCCGCATGGAAATTACTCCTAAAAATAATCCAAAAATAATTTCTTATGAATTTTAGGAGTTTTTCCTTATTTAGTTGCATTTCATGCATGTTTAATACTTTAAAATTATAGAAAAATCATAAAAAAGTTGTCTCATTTTATTTCATGTCATCTTAGGTTTAATTTGCATTTTTAGGAATCAATTACTCATCAAGTAGTAGGATTAATACATTAAAATTACAACAACAAATATTTTAGTAATTTCATATGCATTTTTAGTTAAATTAATTTAGTTAAATGTTAGGAAAAAGTAAGTAATACAATTCTGCAAAATTAAGTTTGATTTAGAAAATTTGAATGACCGCGTTTGAAAATAAATTGAAAGAAAATTGGGGCTTGTTTTCTTAAAAATCGGATGGGCCAATTTTGCATGACCCAAAATTTTCCTAACCTGGCCCATTCCAATACCCCGTCTTTAAAACTAGCATTTTCCTAGACCTGAACCTAGACCTAATGAGATACAAAAAGGGGACCTAATTTTTAATAAAAGATCTCATCCGCCGTTTTCTCCTCCAAATCCCTTTCAACTCTTCCCTCTCCTTATTCATTAACACATCTGACCCCTCACACCCCATTGTTTCTCCGATAAACACACAGAGGCGCAGAACAAGGAGGGGGCTGGAAAAAACACACGGAACAGATCTGAGAAAACAGATCGAGAGAGAGAGAGAGAAGAACGGAATAAAAACAAATTATCATCTCCTATTCTTCAAGCTTCCGGCAGAAATCCATGAAACTCCATTAACTCAAGCTCCAAATTCAAAACCAGTGATGAAACCTTGAAACCAATTGTTTTTTCCCCCATTAAAATAGCTATTGAAACCCATATTCTCATATCCAATAAAAGCAACCCCATAGCTAAAGTTTTGGTTCAAGTTGAGTTCTCCTTTTTGGTTCGAGGATGAGGTTGCCGATTCGAGTTCGTTGAGGGTCTACGACGAGGTTTTCTCGGTCCAAGTCCTGTCCTGATTTTCGCCTTTAGTTAATTTCCGTTTGGACTTCTTGTACGACGGCTCGGAGTTATCAGTTAACGAGAGGTTATCATTTCCTTTTTAATTCTTTTGTTTTTTGTTTCCATGATATTTGTTGGAATTTTGCCTACATTCATGAGTGTTTAAGTTAAAATGATATGCTGGTTGCAAATATGTTAAGATCGTGAGTCTGTTGAATGAGTTTGATGCATATGGTTTGATGTAAATATGGATGTTTTTTTAGATCTACATTTGGACTCTAAACACTCATAATTACTCCATAATCTTTGCCTCACAATACTCTCAAACCTTAGAAAAAATAATAATTTATGAATAATTGTAGTTTGCTTTAGGCGTGTTTAAATAAATTATCGTGATTATGGGTACGGTTCCTATGGCATAGTCATGATATATAATCTAAATTCGGGTGTCCATCTCATGTGATCTGACCATAACTTAGAATAATAATAAAAATAAACACGTTGCAAATCGCGGGTGCATTTCATGTGGCGCGGTTTACAACGTGTACCAAAACGACAAGTATACGACATCGTGACTTGTTTCAAAATAATTCCATAAATATTAAAAGTCGTTCAAAAGGTTAAAAATGCACAATAGGTTTAAAACACGTAATTAATCATACAATCAGGCCAAATATTAATAGTTAAGCGACCGTGCTAGAACCACGGAATCCGGGAGTGCCTAACACCTTCTCCCGGGTTAACATAATTTCTTACCCGAATTTTTGGTTCGCAAACATTTAAAACAGAGTAAAAAACTTCCTCGGTTTGGGATTTTGATAAATAAATGGTGTCCCGCAACACCATAAAAAATTCGGGTGGCGACTCTGAAAATCATTAAATAAATCCCAAATTTGAACAATGTCACTTTATTTGGAAAAACTCCCTTATCAGCCCTTATCGGGAGGAAAAAGGAGGTGTGACACTTATAACCTATCAATGACACTCTCCTCGGCCCAATTTTATGCCGCCCATGGCACAAAGCATCGACACGTACGCGTGCACCTCGCTTTGGCGTCGTCGAAAATATTTGTCCATTAGCCATGATGCTCTATGGAGCGGTTCGCCTTCCCATGTCACAAGGTACTGGTCACCTTTTTTCTTATCCCATTTGTACTTTGGATGGCTAACAATGTTGGCCACGATCCTCCGCCCATTAGATGTCCCTCCTTGCTCTTGGCCCGAATCTCACCATGACTCAACCAAGTCTAGAAGCTTCTCAAGCAGCGGGTCTACACTTCCACTCCTTATTTGACTGCCCTCTATGGTCCCATCCTTGCTAGCAAACTTGGCCCCTATGCTTGGTGTATCGACTAAGTCTGATAGCGTGACATCACTTTGTAACTCGCTATTCTCTTCAACTATGTCCACCTAACTTTTCTTGATGCCACCATGATCTATTTGCATGGCGCCGATATAGGCATTGGAATCCCCTACTTTCGACTTAGATTTAAAGTGCATCCCCCCAATGCAGGCGGCCCCTCATAAGTCACCCTTGTGTGCTTGAGCAAAGTTCCAGATCACTGCTGCAAGCTTTCCCAACTCTAAACATCCACTTGCCCGATATGATCCTTTACAAAAGTAGCACCCTCCTTTAGGCACGTACTTTCTACTGTTTTTCGGTCCTTTGTCATTTCTCTTGGACCCATGTCCGTTATGGGATGGCCCTTGTAACGACCCGGCCGGTTATTTTGAGAGTATTAGTCTCGATCCCCTATTTAATGATCCATCTATTTCATTTTGTGATTATGTGATTTGTCGGGGTACTTGGTGCTCAGTTCGGGTGAGTTTCGGAGTGTAATGGGACCCATAGTCCCTAAAGTGGAAGCTTAACTCATAGGAGTTGACTATAGTTTGACTTAAGTGAAGACAACTCCGGAATGGAGTTTCAATGGTTCCAATAGTGTATGGTGATTTGGGTCTTAGGAGCGTGTCCGGATGTTGATTTGAGGTATGTAGGTCATTTCGACGTTAATTGGCAAAACTTGGAAATTTGGTGAAAATTTTGAGAAGTTTGATCGGGAGTGGACATTTTAATGTCGGGGCCGGATTTTGATTTTGGAAGTTGGAACACATCTGTAATGTCATTTAGGACTTGTGTGCAAAAATTGAGGTCAATCGACTTAATTTGATAGGGTTCGACATTGGGTGTGGAAGTTAGAAGTTCAAAAACTCTTTAGGCTTGATCGATGAGCAATTCATGGTTTTAGCAGTGTTCGATGTGATTTGAAGGCTCGACTAAGTTTGTGTGATGTTTTAGGACTTGTTGGTATAATTGGCTGAGGTCCCGGGGGCCTCGGGGTGATTTGTACCATGTTCGGCACATTTCAGAACTTTGAAGAATTCCTGAAGTTGCTGGTTTTTCTCAGCTATGGTGTCCTTCTACGCGTTCGCGATGAATCTCCCGCGTTTGCATAAAATCTTTAGAGATTGCTGCAAATTTTCCCTTTACGTTCGCGAAGATGGTCACACATTCGTGAAGGGGTCAATACTTGGTGATATGCGATAGCGTACTAGGTTACGCGTTCGCGAAGAAAAGAGGCGGGCTGGGTGGACCTTACGCGTTGGTCTATGCATTCGCGAGTGAGGCTCCGTGCTCTTGAAGTCTGGGGATCACTGGTCATCGCATTCGCGAGTGGACCCTAGCATTTGCGTAAGAGGAAATTTAGGCTAGAAGCATTTTGTGGTTAGCGAACACGATGAAATTTCCGCGTTCGCGAAGAAGGGATACCTGGAAGCAGATTTAAATCTCAAAATCGAAAGTTTATGTCATTTTTCACCATTTGGACTTGAGAGCTTGGGCTAAGGCGATAATTCGAGGGATTTTCACAGGGATTGTTGGGGTAAGAGTTCCTAACTCATTTTTTTTATTAATTTCCACTAATCTATCTTAGATTTCTTCATTTAATTAAGGATTAGGGTTGAAAATTTTGGGGAAAAAGGTGTAAAGTTCTTAGACTGAATTGTTGAGTTTTGAAAGGCGAAATGGGATTGGATCTGAATAATTTTTGTATGGTTGGACTCGATATCGAATGGGTGTTCGGATTTTATAACTAAGGTTGGGTTCCGAGACGTGGGCTCGGGCCGACTTTTTGGGACGATTTTTCAATTCTTTGCTAAAATCATTATTTCATTCTTTAGATTAGTTTCCTATGGTTATATTTATAGTATGTAATTGCTTTTGTCTAGGTTTGAGCTGTTTCGGAGCCAGAAAATCAAGGGAATTGATTTAGCGTGGTTTGAGGTAAGTGACTTGTCTATCCTTGTGTGGGAAAAATTCCCCTTAGGACTTGTATTGTGGTGATAATTTGTGATATATTAAGGCCGTGTACACGAGGTTACGAGTGCGTACACAGGCTAAATGTTAAACTTTTGATTTTTGCTACGTAGTTCCTTTTCATGCCTTAATTGAGTACTTAACACGTTATAGTCATCATGTTTAGCCTTATTTCACATGCCTACGTGTCTTATCTCTAAGTGAAACTTGTATTACATGCTTAGTTGAATTACCTGCTTTCTTGATTCCGTATTCACTATTTAACTGTGGAAGTCCTTACTTGAAATTGCTATCCTTGAAACATCATTGTTTCAGTGTTATGTTTGGTTTTCGTGGTTATTGATGAGGTGACTATTGTTATTGTTGCACGAGATTTCTGTCATGCGGTTGTTGTTGTTGCACGAGATTTCTGTCGTGCGGTTATTATTGTTGCATGAGCTTTCTGTCCTGCGATTGTTATTGTTGCACGAGGTTTTTGTCGTGCGGTTGTTATTGTTGCACGAGGTTTCTGTTGTGCCGTTGTGATTATCGATACACATGCAGTGTTATAAGGTCTGGGTGTTGAAACACATGCGTTGAGATAAGGTGGACTTGATACGCGTGGCTAGTAGGGGAACTACTAAAAGTCATGCGATGTGATAAGGTGGGCTAAAACACGGGTATTTAGGGAAAATGGTTTTCAAAACAAAATATAAAGGTTCCCGTGGTGATATAAGGAAAGATTGTGAGATATTTACTTTTGGGATTACGAGCGGTACCTCGGGAGTGCCCACGTTGATTTTCTCTATTTGCTGTATTATTTGTTGTTATTGTTCCTTAAGATTCTTGCTTCCTTTCATGTTGTATTCGTCTTCTTTGATCCCACGTTGTTACCTTTCGTAAATTCTTATTGTTTCACTTCCTTGTCATTTTTTTGTTCATTATATCTTCTGCCTTCTTTCTTATTATTTTCAGTAGGGCCCTGACCTGACCTCGTCACTACTCTACCGAGGTTAGGCTTAGCACTTACTGGGTACCGTTGTGGTGTACTCATATTACGCTTCTGCACATGTTTTGTGCAGATCCAGGTACATTCTACCAGCCTCGATATTAGAGTGTTGTGTTGCTGCTTGGATACTTCAAGGTGCACCTGCCTGTGTCCGCAGGCCTCGGAGTCCCCTTCTATCCCGTATTTTCCTTGTTTCTTTATGTTTTGATAGAGAGTAATGTATACAATATTTGCAACATTGTATCCATAGCTTGTGACTTATACCTCACTGGGTTTTGGGAGTTGTAGTTACTTTGTGTTGCAGATTTTACTTTATACATTTGTTGATGTTTTGTGTTCTTAGATTATTATTTCGGTTATTCCGCATGCTTGTTAGGCTAACCTAGTCTTAGAGACCAGGAGCCGTCACAACATCCTATGGAGGGAAATTAGGATAGTGACAAGTTGGTATCAAAACTCTAGGTTTATAGGTGTTATGAGTCACAAGAAGGTTTGGTAGGGTCTCGCGGATCGATACAGAGACGTTTGTACTTATCTTCGGGAGGCTATGGAACTGCTAGGAAAATCTTCACTTCTTTTATTCCTTATCGTGCCAAATCTTTGACTTCAGATTCTAAATTTGTCTTTCTATTCTCTCACAGAAGGTGAGAATACGTAGAACTAGATCAGATGACCAGACCCCCGTGCCCCCTGCTAGAGCCGCAAGAGGCCGGGGTCGAGGTAGAAGCCGATGACGTCCACGTGGTGCAACTAGAGCACCCGCATGACCTGCTACAAAAGAGCCACTAGTAGCTCCAGTTGGAGGGCAGGAACTTGAGACACATGTTACTGCACCAGCTCTCTAGGAGACTCTCGCCCAGTTTCTGAGTATGTTCGACACTTAAGCTCAGGCAGGGTTGATACCACGTGCTCTTGCCATATCTCAAGCAGAGGGAGGAGCGCAGACTCTCGCCGCTCATACCCCAGAGCAGCGGGTCCAAGTTGACCAGGTCCCAGAGATCATACAAGTACAGCCGGTAGCCCAGTTCAGCCCGAGGTTAGGGCAATAGTTTCTGAGGAGGATGAGCTTAGGCTCGAAAGGTACAAGAAGTACCATCGTCCTACTTTCAGTGGCTTGGTGTCAGATGATTCCCAGGGTTTTCTTGAGGAGTGACACCGTATCCTCTGTACTATGGGTATTGAGAAGTCTAGTGGGGTTGTTTTCACTACGTTCCAGCTTAGGGGAACGACTTATCAGCGGTGGAGAGCATATGAGTCGGGTAGTCCGGCCGAGGCAGCTTCACTCACTTGGACTCAGTTCTCAGATATGTTCTTGAGGGATTATGTTCCCCAGAGACTCAGCTATGCATGGCGCGCAGAGTTTGATCAGTCGCGCCAGGGTTCTATGACCGTGTCAGAGTATGCGGTCCGGTTAAGTGATTTGGCTAGACATGCACCAACCTTGGTTGCTACTATTAGAGAGTGGGTTCATCATTTTATCGAGGTGCTCAACCCTAGTATTAGATTTAACATGGCCCGAGAGTTGGAGATGGACATCGCATACCAGCAGGTAGTGGGGATTGCTAGGATAATGGAGGGTATGCTGACTCCGGAGAGAGAGGAGAGAGAGGTCAAGAGGCCTCGAGAGTCTGGCACACATAGTGGTACTCGTGCCCTAGTTGTAGCTCGTCATGGTAGGGTCTATGTAAGTCACCCTGTTCATTTAGTACTTCCAACTTCCAGCGGTATTCCGACCATTCCTAGGCCTCATGCTCTTTATCATGCACCGCCATTATCTAGTGCACCTCCTGCACATGGTGTTTTCAGCGGTTAGTCCAGCCGATCAAACCTGAGCCAGCCACAACAACCACATCCTCCGAGAGCTTGTTTTGAGTGTGGTCATATGGTGAGGGATTTCCCTAGACTCAGGAGGGGTGCACCTACACAAACTACTCAGGCACCGCCATTATCCGTGATTGTCATGCCAAAACGGGAACGTTGGCTATGCCAAGTCTACCGTGGTTAGATTGGAGAGGTAGTTTAGATTATGTTCCTAGTAGGGTTATCTCATTTCTAAAGGCTTGGTGGATGGTTGAGAAGGGATGTGATGCGTATCAAGAATATGTGAGAGATGTCAATGTTGATAATCCTACAGTCGAGTCAGTTCTTGTAGTGAAAGATTATTCAGATGTATTCCAGGCGGATCTTTCGGGCATGCCTCCCGACAGGGATATCGACTTTGGTATAAAATTTGTTACGGGACGCTCAGTCTAATTCTATTCCACCCTATCTTATGGCCCCAACAGAGTTGAAAGAGTTAAAGGAACAGTTTCAAGAGTTGGTTGATAAGGGATTCATTCGTCCTAGTGTGTCGCCTTGGGGTGATCTAGTCTTATTTTTAAAGAAGAAGGATGGTTCTATGTGAATGTATATTGATTATCGCCAATTGAACAAGGTTACAGTGAAGAACAAGTATCTATTGCCATGTATTGATGACCCAGAAGGGTGCTCCGTTCAGGTGGACCGAGGAGTGTGAGGAGAGCTTTCAAAAGCTAAAAACAACTTTTGACCACATCCCTAGTGTTGGTGTTGCCTACAGGTTCGGGGTCTTACACGGTGTACTGTGATGCGTCGCGCATTGGTCTCGGCATGGTGTTGATGTAGGACGTTAGGGCGATTTCCTACGCATCTAGACAGTTGAAGGTGCTGATAAGTGGGGATTTTGACACTTACTAGCACCTTTTAGCTTTTATTTTAGTCTAAAAGCATTGAACTGTGTTCCCGAAAACTGTTGAAATGTGCTAATTTTCATGAATATTGGAAGATGGACCCCCGAGATGAAATCCAACTCAAAAAGGAGTAATCTAAACTCAAGGCCATAATAGGCACAAAAGCTCACAAAGTGCGGACCGCGGAATTTCATCTGCGGCCGCAGATGATGAAGGAAAGGATAGCAGACTTTTGTGCAAAGTGCGGACTGCGCAAGAATTGTGCGGCCACAAAAGATGCATTCAGAGAGTGATTTTCCCCAATTTGGATTTCACAAGTCCAATAGGGTATTGCACAAAATGGTTGATAAGAGCCCAAGTCGGGTTACTAATATCTCTAGGTTGAACCCTTTAATTGGGATTATAACCAATTTCTTGTTAACCAAGTTTTCCTAGACTAAGTCTCTCTTTCTCAAGTAGAGACTAAGTCAAATAGGCATGAACTAATGTTTGAAACCATTAATTCCACAAATTAAAGCATGAACAAGGCTAAATAATAAACACCTAACCATAAACAAGCATTAAATTAAACACCCATAAGGTTTACACACTAGGGTTGAGTCACAACCCTAGTAAAAATCTAGCTACCCATGCTTGAAATTGAACAAGAAATGCTAATTAAACTCATATTGTAAAATCAAAATGATAAAATCTATGTTAAAATATCCCAAAATATGATAAACTACTTAAAGAAACAATGGGAAACGGCTACTGTAGCAGCTGATGTCAAAAGTTACCCTAAATTTGTGAAACTCATCTATTTATACATGGCTTGAAATTTCGGACAAAAATGTCCTTCAGGAGGTTCTACAGCCGCACAATTCAATGTGTGGTCGACAAATTTCTTCAACTTGTCAGGAACTGGAGGTCTACGGCCGCGAGGCATTCTTTATGCGGTTTGCAAATTTGTAACTGCGGTCGCACTTTGGTCTTCTACGGTCGCACAATTCCTGTGCGGTCCGCAGTTCTGAGGGATGGGAAACATGGGAATTTTCACATTCTCTGAACTTTGTTCATAGCCCATCTTTTGCGGCTGCACAATTCATGTGTGGTCCGCACTTTGCACAAAAATCTGCTGGCCTTTCCTTCATCATATGCGGCCGCAGATGAAATTCTACAGTCCGCATTTTGTGAGCTTATATGCCTTTTATGGACTTGAGTTTGGATTACTCCTTTTTGAGTTGAATTTCATCTCGGGAGTCCATCTTCCAATATTCCTGAAATTTAGCACATTTCATCTATTTTCGAGAACACAGTTCAATGCTTTTAGATGAAAACAAAAGCTAAAAGGTGCTAATAGGTAGTCAAAATCCCACTTATCAACTCCCCCAAACTTAAGTTCTTGCTTGTCCTCAAGCAAATAAATTAGTTCCCACCTCCACAAGCAAAATGGCTATTCTAGCTAATCAAAGGTAGTCATTCACACATCAATTGGGACCAACAATTACCCACACCGCTTATGTATTATTAACAACGCAACAAGTTAAACTTTTATGCACATATAGTTCCACTGTGACACTTGACCATCAAGAGTTGAGTTTATTCATCAAGGAAGCTCGCTCTTTCATGTAGGTCATTGTGGATCCCAAACTACTCCTCCTAAATATTAAGAGTTTTTACATAGTTCAAATAAGAAAAGATTCAATAGTCAAAATTTTAGTTAATATAAAAGTCATCAATATTAGAAGATAATGATAAAATAATAATAATTTTGTCTAAAGTGAAATTCATTTTTAAAGGTTAAAAAGAGCGAATAACATTTCGTTAAAAAGTTTCGTGCTTTTAATATAGTACTAGTCTCTATGTACGTGCTTTCCATGTAAATCTTCAGTCAATTAATTACATAGAGGAGCAAAAATTTAAACATAAAGAAAATTATACACGAGAAATAAGTTTGTTTGAAGATATGATTTTTTAATAAGTTTGAAGTATCTTCGGTCCATTATTATTTTTAAATAAATTCTATTTTCTATTATATATTTCGATTTTTAAACAAATTTTTGAACCAAAAGAAGCAATTTATGAAGTAATGGTCGTAAGTCATTTAAATGATTCACCTCAATTTATACAATAAAAGCTGAGTAATTACATATATGTATTATAACCTCTAGAGTTTTCATAGAGCAATTTAAATACTCAATCGTAATAAATATCATCACATTATCAATAAAAAGCAAAAACATTAGAAGACAATAGGAAAAAAAATACTCTATGTGTAAAAGCTTATCAATATTTTTGCATCGATTCAAAAGAATTAAAAATTAAACACAAAACTTACACTTCATAGACAAATTAAAAAGCTATACTTTTGTCATATTAATATATTTATGTATTGTCTTTTGATAAATAAGTATCTTTTCTAGAACTCCGTATGTAAAACTTACACCTAATTTTACTGTCCTTTGAAGATTGGACAAAGCAACATACATTCATAGGAATATATATATATATAAAGAGAGAATTATGCAAGTTTAAAATTATATACGGAAAAAAACAAAATAAGTAGCTCAGAACAAATATCAACCCAACATTCATTCAATAAAGAAGGTACTTACAAGTAAAACCATTATCAAGGGTGCTTATTTAAACAACTCTTTGTCCTTATCATGGCAAATGACGCCTATATTGGTTTCTTCCTCAAATATGGTCTTTTTTTTCCTTCTGAATTTCTTATTCACTTTTAAATACAACAAATTTGTTTTTCTTACACAAACTGTATTCGATGTCGATCTCTATGTCTTACTTGAAGAGACTCGAACACTATGATTTACCCTTGGAACATGATTTTTTACCATTATGCTCGTCTAGACCTATGAATCATGCAATCATCGTCTTTTTCATGCTAACCCCATAATTAATAGGGGTACTTTGATTTTCTTTAAATATGATTTTTATTCATAAAAATAGACGTAAGAGTTGTTAAAATCGCTTTCGTACTTGTAGAGTCAGTATGCTTTTAGAATTTCCAATTATAGGTAGGACATGATATTCCAAATAGCTAAATTATTGGAATTCGATAAGGTTAGAAGTCCATGCAATTAAATTTATTAGATAAAGTAGCATTTTTAATGTTGTGCTTTTATAATAATAAGAAAAATTGTATATTAAATGCTAAATTTTTAACCCAGTCATGTAGAACATAAATAAAAGTATACAAAAAATTATCACATAATTATTATTAAACTGTGATAGTCGAAAAAAGAAAAGTGCAGAAATTAGAGTGGAAACAGTTGCAACTCGAATTGGAAACGGTTTCGGATAGGCAAAAGTTTAGTTGAATTCTGAGTTCGAAATATTTGGTGAAATTACCATTCTATCCAATATGGATTATCTCTTAGAATAAATTTAGTCTTGTAATGGTATAATAGTCGATCAATATTTTGAGGATATTTTTGGCATTCAATATTTAACGTTCAACATTTGTGCTTTTATAATAATATAAATATAAATATAAATAGATAATATTAAAGGTATTATTAATATAACTTTTAAGGACATAACAATCCAATAATATTATAAGATCATTTTGTTCAATCACATTCAACTTTTGTTCTTCCTTATAAGCTGTGCTGCATTTTAATTTCTGCGGACATATTAGATGAAGCAAATTAAATAACCTCACAGGAAAGCCAAAATATAAATAAATAAGGCAGAGATGTTTCATTTATAATTTGGGAAAGGTAATCTACTCCAGAGTCTCAACTCCTCTGCCTCTCCACTCCACAGACCCTCCAAAAACCCTTGTCGCCGTCCACGGCGGCGCACTCCTCATTTCTTCCTCATCCCTCGGTGAACCACCACCGATGGCATCTACACCGGCATCAGAACTCTCCGATGGACCAGTACTCAGCGTGATCAACAAGCGCCTCCGTGCTCTTCGCAAGAAATACAACCGCATTGTCCAAATGGAAGAATCTCTATCCAAAGGCAAAACCCTCAACAAAGAACAAGAGGAAACTTTCCGCTCCAAATCCGCTGTCCTCGCCGGCATTGACGAGCTCGAGAAGCTTCGTCAGCCGCTCGCTGCAGCCGTCGCTGAAGAAATCAACCTCGCCGTCGAACAAAAACGCCAAGTTCCTCCGTCAGAATCCGCCGCCGGTACGCCTATTGATGATTCTAACATCAAAGGAGAATGTGTTGAGGATTTACTTCATCTGTTGTACTTCGGTAGCATGTTTGACGTGAAGTCGTTGCGGCAGAGTGATTTAACAGCGACGATGCTGACGAGGACTATGGAGAGAGCGTGTTGTTTGAGCTACGACTGTATGCCAGAGGACGAATCTACTGACGACGTGATGGATCTGTTAGGCGAAAGAGATTTGGATTTGATTTCGATACTTAGCGGGTTGCTTGTTTCACGCCCTGTTAACTCTCCCTTGTCACACAAGCACTCTCTTCAGAAATGTATTGAGCATGCTAAGCTATGGCTTTCGAAGTCTAATCAGCCCATTGAATCCAATTCCGAGGCTACTTGTGAGTCTCTTTTTTATTTTTGAGATAAAATATTGTTTTCTTTGTCGGGAGTGGATAAAAAGCATGCATATAGCGCGAGCCCCACTAGTTTGGGATTGAAGTTTATGCTATTGAGGCGGATCCGAAATTTTAACAGTGAACTAACTTTGCTTCTAAAACTATGGGTTCAAAAATGTAATATTTGTTGAATTTTTTTTTACACACACACACACATATGTTCTATGTCAAAATTACCGGGTTGTATCGAACCCGTAGCCTAAGGTTACATCCTCCACTGGTTGCTGTTGTTTGTTATCCTGGCATTTGCATTTTTGATTTTTCAGGGAATGGCTATGCGGTTTCTTGTATGTCAAAATTTTAGGGCAGGGTAGATGATTTTAACTGGTTATGTTCCCATTCCTTGCAGATGCGGGGCTGAGATCAAAGCTGGACAAGATCATTGGTTCACTATATTTTACCACAGACCCTGTTAACGTGGAAGCAGCTGCCGGTAAATTTGGGTCTTATCCAGTGCCAGTAGAAGAGCATGTGGAGGTTGTGCCCGTCGACGTACCGCTGCAAGTGGAGACTCCAAATGTGCAGTATGAGCAGAAGGTAAATGCTTATAGAAGTAAAGCATCTATACTATTTGCTATATTTAAGGTCTGAAAGACATCTTGCTAGCTTGCCTTGATAATATGATTGATTGTTGGATGCACATGAGTTTTGCTTGTTTATGTTTTTGTGGCTGAATGCAAAGATTTAACTCATTGATATTTCCGGTATATCCCTTGTTTGAAGTTGCTGTATATAATGTAATTGCTGAGCTATTGTTAAGGCCATATGAAGCTTCTGGTTAAGTTGGTGTCTTACCTTGAAATTCACTTCTACGTATTGCTAATAACTGAACTTCAAAAGCACAAGCCTCCATCGCCCATTTCCTTTAAAGGAACTGATAGGTTCATATGTTTTGGCTTGTTGGTCTTTAACTTGTTAGATTTTGCACTGTCCTGGCTTCTAGGTTAGGTGATGAGGTTTTTCCGTTGTTCTTTTAGGGGGTTGGGGGGCGAGGTTATTAATCTCAGTAGATTTTGCTTTTTTTTCTTTCTAAAACAATAATACATGTTTTCCTTGTTCGTTTTTGTGTCATAAAGAGCTCGTAATTTCTCATACATTGGTCTCTCTGCACTTTCTTGTTGTGGTCTTAATATATTGGATAAGATGTCTTTTGCTATAAAGCTGTTCTAAATACCATTGTTGATAGCTTTAGTTCCTCTCTGCCAAAATTCTATACAATACAAGGGAGGTAGAAGATGAAACCCAGAAGTATATCCCCTTGGCTTCCTCTTTCTCCAACATCAAAGAGGAAGCTTTATTTCCTATCTGCTCCTCTTGCTTTCCTCTTTCTCCAACATAACTGAAATTGCCGTCAAGACTATCCCCCTATTCAAAGGCCAAAACGAGGAAAGTAAAAGAAAAAGGTTGCTCAACTTCACTTGTGCCAATGTTGAACCTGTATATGTTTTGAGGGCATCTGCAACAATTCCATTCAGAAGATCAAAGCCAACAGTATTTTTTTGGAACTTCTAATTCAAGCTGAACATGTGTTAGAGCTACTAGAACCTCTATAGTTTTAGAGAGGGACATATTAATGCTTCAGTGTTTTGCTTCACTGTACAGATTTCTAGCACAATCTTCGTACGGTTAGGAATACAGCTTCACGATTCTCAAAAAAAAAAAGATCTTCCTCTTTTTGGCACTGGTATACAGAACAGTAGAGGCAAAGACCTCTTCGTTCTTGGTTGCTCAAAATGGATGATATAGTAGCTTTGAAAGAATATGTGGAATGTAAGTTCAGCGACGTGACGGGGGAAATGGATGTGGAAGTCAGGTTTGACTCACATGTCATCCTCAAGAGAGAAAGTTTTAAGTACTTAGGGTCAATTATCCAGGGAGATGGGGAGATCGACGGGATGTTACGCACCGTATTGGAGTGGGGTGGATGAAATGGAGGTTAGCGTCTGGAGTCCTGTGTGACAAGAATGTGCCATCGAAACTCAAAAGTAAGTTCTATAAAGCGGTGGTTAGACCGGCCATGTTGTATGGAGCTGAGTGTTGGCCAGTCAAGAATTCCCATATCCAGAAGATGAAAGTAGCAGGAATGAGGATGTTGAGATGGATGTGTGGGCACACTAGGCTGGATAAGATTCAGAATGAAGATATTCGGGAGAGGGTGGGCGTGGCTCCCGTGGACGACAAGATGCGGGAAGCGCGACTTAGATGGTTCGGACACGTGCGGAGGAGAAGCCTAGATGCATCGGTTAGGAGGTGTGAGTGGTTGACTGTGGCAGGTACGAGAAGAGGCAGATGGCGGCCTAAGAAGTATTGAGGTGAGGTGATCAGGCAGGACATGGCGAGACTTCAGATTTCCGAGGACGTGGCTCTTAATAGGAACCGGTGTTGTCAAAGACGTGCTTAAAGCGCGCTTAAGCTCTGAAGCGACGCCCAAAACACGTTGAGCGCTTCGCCTCGCTTTGTGTGTGCTTTAGTGTCGCATCAAAGCTCTAAGGCATACTTTTCCTTGCCAATGAGTGTAATCCTGAAAAGGCGAACTTAAACAATTGATATTTCACTTTATCGTGAATGTTTTTTCAATTTCTTTGTCCATATATTTGTTATTCATGCTTATAATGATTAGTCTTGGACTACATGCATATTTTTACTTTTTCTCCTGTTGCGCCTTTTTTCATTAAAGCCCACGCTTTATTTGCGCTTTGCGCTTAAAGCCCCAACAAACCTTAGAGCTTTTTTGCGCTTTTCGCCTTTGATAACATTGATAGGAACATGTGGAGGTCGAGCATTAGGGTGGTAGGCTAGGGGGTAGTCGAAAGTTTTTTCCTCTTTGTACCGGGTAGTCTGATAGAGTTTCGTTTAGGTTTGTTAGCGGTCTTTGTTGTATTCACATTGTTGTTTTGTATAGTTTTGTGTTATTGTCCTTTCAATTATTTGTTGCGGTTATTTTCTTCCTGGTCTCTTTGTTGTTACATGCCTTTTATCTTGTTTCTTTTCTGATACTAGTCTTAGGGTACGCGCTTTGTGCGTGTATTCATTTTAATGAGTACATAACTTTAAAAAATAGATGAATATTATCGATATGTTTCAATTTATATTGTGTAGTTTAATTGAATATGGTATTTATTTAAGAAAGTAGGAAATGATACTTTTGAATCTTGTGATAGTAGACATACCATAACATTTGAGCGACTATAAAAGTTTATCATTTAGATATAAAATAAAATGCTCATGTTGAATTATTTAAATTTTTTAAAAAGCATTAATTTTTAAACAAACTAAAAACAAAATAGCATTATCATTTTTGGGACCAATGAAATAATAAATATTGTATTTAAGCTCAATAATCAAAGAAATCATGCACCACAACACAAAAATATTTTTATCACTACTCTTCAAAAAGTTGTTAAATAACGCAAATTGAGAAATTAATACTTTAGGCCTTTAGAAATCTGGAATGAAGGTATTGCCCTTTGGCTAATGAAAAATTGATAAGTGATAATGTAAAATGACCAAAATTGAGTTACTAATATCTTGCAACAAATAATTTAATATATATAAAAAAATAGGGATTTTTCATTTGTTTAAAGTAAATAAATAAATAAAAAGTAATAGCAACCCGTTTGTAATATACTTTGTCTTTTTCTATTTCCTTATTTATTCAAGTTTTTATTTTACCAATTTAATTTTTTTATACTATACTATAACCGAATTTGGTGTCTTTTCTAATTTCTTTCATCTTCAATACAATACTCTTCTTATTCGGCTAATTGAAAAATAATTTTACTTATGTGAGGAATTTAAAATGAACCAATTTAGTGCTTTAGCTACTTAGCTATATTTAATTATTTGTTCTCAACCTAGGTATTTTTCTAATAGTTATTATTTGTTCTCAATATTAAAGGCAATAACTTATTTTTGATTCAAACTCATAATATTAGCTCATAGTAAATTTTAAATTTTAACTGCAATTATAATTTTATCAACTAATCATTCTAAAGGATAAAAATTCGTAGTATGCATACTATTTCCAACGGATAAAAATTTAGATCTGACATTTTGCTTTTGAATTTTTTATTTTTATCGACTCTTGTTAACTACTTTTTTCTTTATTTTATATGCATACTATTTCCAAAGGATAAAAATTTAGATCTGACATTTTGCTTTTGAATTGTTTATTTTTATTGACTCTTGTTAACTACTTTTTTCTTTATTTTATATTCTTAAATATTTTATATTTTTCTCATTATCCAGTGTAGATTTAAAATGTTATCTTATAAAATTATTTGATGTAAAAATAGTTTATTCTATATGATTGTGTCAAATATTCAGTTTACAATTTAAGAGAATGCCATGAATAGGCTTTGTTCTAAAACGAACTGCAATTTGGTTCGTTCTCGTCTTTTTTGCTTCATGGTCTGCTTTAGTTTCTAACTAATGTTGTTTATTTGTTGATTTCCTACTAATTCAAATAACTAATTAAATAAATGAAATAGCTCTAAGGTTATAGTATTAACAAATTAACATGGACATGTTCAATTAAGGAAACGACTTAGTAAGTTGAAATCTTAATAGATTCTAATTTTAAAATCCTAAATTTTAGAACTTTATACATAATTCAAATAAAGAAGGATTTAATAATTAAAAAACCAAACGTGATATGTTGAAGGCAACATTGTTTGGCTAATTTGACGACTCCATTATTAAAAAGTTAACAAATTAACATGGATGTGTTCCATTAAGGAAAAGACTTATTAAGTTGAAACCTTAACCGAATCTAATTTCTAATGTCCTATATTTTAGGACTTTCTACATCATTCAAATAACGAAAGATTTAATAATTAATATTTTAGTTGATTTTGAATTCCTAAATTTTAGGAAAAAATTATCAAATTACAGTTGTCTAATGTGAATTTTATTTTTAAAGGGTAAAAAAGCCGAACGGCATTTCGGTAAGGGCCTTCGTGCTTTAATATAGTATAGATTATTGCCTCTCCTGTTGAGCCTAGAGTCTCCTGGAAACAGCCTCTCTACCCTTTTCGGGTTAGGGGTAAGGTCTGCGTACACTCTACTCTCCCCAGACCCCACTAATGGGATTTTACTGGGTATGTTGTTGTTGTATTCTATCACGCGTAAAACAATACAGAGATTTCTGAATAGTTTATGCAAGTATTTTTATACGGAAAAGAAAACTGTAACCAAACAATATTGTTAATGCTGAGTTCTGTACCAAGATTATTACCATATATCAGGAGTCTTTGTAGTCTAGTTAGAGACTTATATGCCAGTGGAGGAATTAAATATGTGACTTATAGCAGCACCAGTTTTAGAGAACACCTAATTTCCTTAAAAGACGTATTTAGTATTGACATGAAATGCTCCCTTAGAAAGTGGAATAGATGGAGAGGATTCATACAACAAATCAACTAGTTTTGAATTGAGGCATAGTTGGTTGTTTGATTGATATATTGCCAATGAGTCGATTATTAAGAGGCCTGAAAACCTGGTCAAAGATAGACTTGCATTTTGTCTTTATATCCTGGACCCTCTTTGCTTCAATTCTGAGCACTTTATTTGCAGGCCAAGCTACATACTGGTGAGAGTGTGAGCAAGAATTTGTTTAAAAAAAGAATAACTTATTAACCTTGGGTCCTGAGTTATCCAACCTTTCCTCACCTTTGTTACATAATTTTCTGGCTTTGTATTCTTAGACTCTTTGGCAACCTACGCTAGTTTTTAGTATTTTCACTGAAACTACTCGTTTTAACATATCACAATAATCTTTTATCCTTAATTTGTAGCCGTAGAAAATTTTGACTTACATTTTTTAAAAATAAAACGTGAGAACTCTTTCCCAGACATCATGTGGGTTTCAGTGTAGTCACTACTTTTGGCATCTGAAGTGTGTAAATCCAGTTTTCTTATTAAAATCTGTGCTTTTAATTTACCTGGCTTTGAAAAGGGGACTACATTGTGTGCATTTACAGGGAATGAATATGTGTAGAAGTTTGTCTATAGCACTTCTCGTCTGATCATTGTTGTTAGTGGTCCATGCTTTCCTTCATTTTATCATTCAACTGTGAACATTAACTGTTTTCAGGAGGAAGATGCTGCAAGTTCTCAAGCAGTTGAAAGTAACGAAATTCACGCTAGCAATGTGGAACTGCAGCAGGTATTCTTGACCTTTCTAAGAGAATTGAAGTTTAGTGGTTGTACCCTCCATATGAAACATCTGTTATTTTTATTCACTTTGTAGGGGGAGCAGGGTGACAACATGTCTGAACAATTTGCTGAACCAGAAGAAGTCGCACCTGAGGCTGAATGTGTTGATAATTTGAAGGATGCAGATTTCAATCGGCAACAATCTGTTCCCCAGAGGTCTTATCAGAATTACAGGGGTAATCGTGGTGGGAGTGGGGGTGGCCGTCGTGGAAACTCCAATGGCCGTGGAGGACGTGGCAGGGGAGGGTCCTACCAGAACGGTCGCAGTCAATACTACGACCAATCTGGTAATTACCACCAGAGGAACCATTTTAATAACTATAGGGGAAGGGGTGGCAGGGGTACAGGTGGTGGCGGGAGTTACAATCATTATGCTTCAGGTGATCATGCAGGCAGTTTCTCTGCTGAAGTATGACCATGTTTAGGTGATTATACAATTTCTTTTGCTAGCTTCGTGGTGGTGGTCAAGCTGTTTCCCTTTACATGGAATGACAAAAGTGTTTTCTGCTTGCTTGTGAATCATCCTGGAAGCTTTTTGTAGCTGAAAGAATTGGGAAATCTTATTACCTAAAAAAGAACTGGGAAATCGTATTGTCAATTTGAGAAAGAATAGAGCCGTTGTAGCTTCTTCAAGGATCGTTACTTGCAGATCGTTTTTGGTTCTGAACGTTCTTGGCATTTGCTAGTTTTATCTTGTGGCTTCTGATATTAAATGTGAAGGTGCTATTTGCTGATGACCGTGCTAATTTAGGCAGGAGGTGATAATTTTATAAGGCACAACTGAATGTTAATCCACATAAGAACTTAATTTGATTGCTTGGGTAATTTTTTTTAAATTGCAATTATTATGCTTAGCGGCTCGGGGCTTTGATATAGTAGTAAGAGTGCAGCAATGTGATATAGTAGTAAAAGTGCAGCAACGTGATGTGTGGGTTAGTCGCATGTCAGGTTAGTCGCATGTCATGAGTTTGGATCGTAGTTAAGTATTTAGGTGGAGAATATTGAAAGATAGATCTATTATTTGTCAAGTTTTTAGTTGGTCTTTTCGGTGATTTTAAAAATTATATGCTTAGCAATGATTCTTGATATCATAGTCATGTCATACCCATGAACTTAACTTTTTTCTTTTGGGATATCTGTAAGGGGTATGATAATTTGTTTTAACAAAGAATTGTCGTGACAACTTTTCGCCCGATAAACACTTTTCCGTTGGAAATTTATTCATGTCCGCTGCTTATATTTCCTTTTCCAGAGTGCTCAAGGTTCGATTGTTTGTTTGAGTAAAACTTTGCTGAACTGATTGGTTGGACCTGAACTGATTGGTTGCATCCAAAATGAGTCTAGTGTTTGATACAAAATCAAGTGGCCTTGTCACTTGTCAGTGAGCTCCCACGAGCCAGAAGACCATCCTGTCAAATCCGATTCGTTAAGATAGACTAAATTGAGATACAAACAGGAAAGGTCCAAGTTTATCTCTCTGTTCTGAATATTGTCTACATCTGATCTCTATTATATTATTTGGCCAAATTTAAACCTATCGTTATACTATCAGGTCAAATTTGCCCCTACCATTGGCAAGCTTTTAAAAATTACCCCTCAGCCCTTTAGGTGATCCAGAATCTCCTAAATTATTTACATACTTTCTTAATTGAAAAAAAAGAGAAAGAAATATTAAAATAATACCAAAGGTTAGTAAACAAAGTATAGTCAATTGAAGAATCTAAATTAGGTAGCTTCTCTAAATTCCAAAAGTATAACACCCCAACTTTAATAAATTCGTTGCCCCAAAGGTGTGGAGAGTTTGCAAGTATTAGTGATAGAAGTTAAAGTTCATTGGAGACTTTACATTCTCGAATTCAACTTTGCTTTAATCAAATGCATAAGCATTATGCACTCTTAAGCTAGTCAATCGAACTCTATACTAACCAAACAATAACAAAATATATTCGAATATACATGCATATACATGGCGACCAGCTGCATATAATACACAATAAAATAGATCCACTAAATTCTACGGTGTGTACATGGTTGAAATTTTTTAAATGCCAAACTCATTATCACATGAAGAGAAGTGGGTGGATGGTAATTAAAGATACGAAAAAGGGTCAAATAAATCTATGTACTATTAGCAATAGTTTAAAATTATTCTTCGTTTGAGTACCAGTCTATAGATAACCCTACCGTTATACAATTAATCATATTTACCCCTAATGTTAACGGAGGACACATGAACTGAAAGCCCAGCCCCAATTTTCATACCCGCTTCGTTTACAAACTCACCCACCCATTAACCAGACACATTCCCCTCCAAAATCTCTTTGTTTTTCCACTTTTTAATTATTTTCTTTTCGTCCTTCCCCTCTCTTTCTTCTTCACCAAAACAACCTATGAACTCTTTACATCCAAATTCCACAAAAAAAAAAAAAAAAAAAACAGAAAGACAATACACGAAAACACACAGCAAACTCTGTCATAAACCATTAATAACGGAAACTACAAAAACAATTTTCATCTTCCTAACATAAAAAAACACATAATTCAACCCAAATCTCTCTTTATCTTTCTTACTGCAAATCTCTTTCAATGTTGTCACGAGGAACATATCTGGCTAACGCGGCCATTATCGACAGTACTTCTTCAATTCGAATTCAATTACACTTTGCTCGAAAAATTCTTTATTTCTTCTTCTCCTTCTCGAATCAGGTCCGGTTCTGGCTATAACTATTAACGAGACTGTTGGTTACATACGACCTAACCTCACTCAAGCTTGAGTAGAGCAACAATGAAGGTCAGAAAGATAGAGAGAGTACATGTGGAAGAGAGAGAAAATATGTGGAATGAACTAACTACTTTATTGATATCTGTATTGAGTACATATACAAAGTTGCCTAACTTAATGAATAGCTAAAATATCCACTTTACAAATTAACTAACTAATCACTAACCACTTTACATATTAAGCCATCTCAACACCCCCTTAAGTTGGTGGCGTGAAAAACACATGCAACTTGTGCAAATTGCTGAATGTTTGATGCTTTGGTTAGAACATCTGCAAGCTGGTATGTAGTTCTCACATGACGCAGTGAAATCAACCCCTCATGTGGCTTGCTTCTCACAAAATGACAATCAACCTCTATATGTTTGGTTCTTTCACAGAATATAGAGTTCCTGGATATCTGCATGGCAGATTGGCTATCACAGAACACTGCAATAGGCTTGGGGGGAAAAGAACTATAGTTTTTTTAAACAGTCTACTAAGCCACACCAATTCAACGACTACCTTCCTACGAGCTCTGTACTCTGCTTTTGCAGAAGATAGTGAAATAGTATCATGCTTCTTGGACTTCCAACTAACAGGACTGCTGCCCAACAATACAAGGTAACCCTTTACAGGTTTCTTGGAATCTGGGATTATTGCCCAATCAGAGTCATAGTGCGCCCTGATAGTATAATCTATATCCCTAGACATGAATATCCACAGGGTTGGATCTCCTTTCAAATATCTAAGTAGATGAAAAGCTGCTTTCAAGTGAGGTTCTCTGGGGTCGTCCATGAATTGGCTCAAAATTTGTACACCGTAAGCTATGTCCAGTCTGGTATTGGTGAGGAAATTGAGTTTCCCCATCAGTTTTCTGTAGTAAGTAGGGTCTGTCAAGGCCTCTCCCTCTTTAGCCTTGAGCTTAACAGTTGGGTCTAGTGGTGAAGTAAAATTGCTGTAGTCCATGCACTAATACTCCTTGAGCAAGTCAAGGGTAAAGTTCCTTTGAGATATTATCACACCATCATCCTTATAAAGAACCTCTAATCCAGGAAGTAGTGTAGCCTTCCCAGATCTTTTATCTTGAAGATGTTATTCGGAAACACCTTTAATTCTTCAATTTCCATTGTGTCCGTTCCTGTAACCACAATGTCATCTACATACACTGCTATATAAACAATTGATTTTTCAATTTTATTGTACAACAAAGAGTAGTCATACATAGAATGTGCATAACCCCTTGAAAATAAGGCTCTAGTGAGCTTATCGTACCATTGCCCACTGGCTTGTTTTAGCCCATAAAGGGATTTGTTGAGCTTGAAAACTAACTCTGAATTATCTACATCCAGGCCTACGGAACCTCCATGTAAACCTTCTCATTTAGGTCCCCGTGTAGGAATGCATTGTTTACATCCAATTGGGATACATGTCACCCCTTCTTTACAACAACAACTATTAGAGACTTATGATTGTCATCTTGACTACTGGGGAAAATATTTATGTATAGTCAATGCCTGCTTGTTGGGTATATACCTTCACAAACAACCTACCTTTAAGCCTCTTAACATTCCCATCTGCTTTATGTTTTATCTTATACACCCATTTTCATCCTATAGTTTTATTCCCAACAGGTAAGGGCTCTAAGTCCCAGGTGTGATTGGCATGTAATGCTTCAAACTCTTGGTTCATGCTGTTTTCCAGGCAGGATTCATAGCTGCCTCCTCATATGATGAGGGCTCACTGTCACTGCAAATGTCTCTCACAAGACTTTGGCTTTCAGGATTTAGAGCATCAGAGGTGACACAATGATTTTTTAGAAAATAATGCATTGAGAGAAAATAGTATAGTAGAATTACTGTGAGAAACATGTGATGATTATTTTAATTTTGGGAGTGAGTGTAGGTACTCTTTTAAATATAGAGGTGTTCTGTGAGGTCCTTAATGCAATGGGTGTGGGGCCTGGTTGATAAGCAACTGGTGATGTGCTTTGACTTTAAAACTGTGGTGTTTTGGATTGTGGTGGGGATGTGTCAGTGGAAGACTCAGTTAACCTGGAGGATCTCACAATTGGTAAAGGAGTATCATACTTAAAAGGTTGACTGTGTATAATACTTGTGCCATCATTGCTATCACAAAGATCTTTAGTATC
Source organism: Nicotiana undulata (assembly GCA_005239495.1). Taxonomy (NCBI): domain Eukaryota; kingdom Viridiplantae; phylum Streptophyta; class Magnoliopsida; order Solanales; family Solanaceae; genus Nicotiana; species Nicotiana undulata. The sequence goes on along the minus strand of ML290322.1, from coordinate 5,119 downwards.
CTTAGGAGTGTGATCAATGAAAGGGGAAAGATTAAAGACAAAAGGAAATGATATGTTTTCTGATGATAGAGTAAAGGGAAACACACTCTCAACGAAGACAACATCCCTAGAGACATGTATCTTTTTAGTGGAAAGAATTAAGACCTTGTACCCCTTGACACCATAGGGATAACCAATGAATATTTGTGGTGATGTTAAAGGTTCAAATTTGTCCATATTCACCTTTTATACAGAAGGGTAGCACAAGCATACAAAGCTACTCATGTGAGAGTATGTTGGTTTTCATTTGTAAAGTAATTCAAATGGGGATTTAGGGTGGCTATGGGAAGAAGGTATTCTATTTATGATGTATGTTGCGTACAGAATGCACTCACCCTAGTATTTCACATGCAATCTATATTGAAACAAGATTGCCCTTATAATTTCTAGGAGATAATTATGTTCTCTCTCTACTATGTCAGTTTGTGTGGTGTGTAAAGGCATGTCATTTGGTGAATAATACATTTGGACTAGAAAAATAGGTTTGCTTCTGTACTGGTAAATTCTGAACCACTGTAAGATCTAATTGCTTTGATTTTGGTGTTGAATTGGGTTTCAACCATGGTAACAAAAGTTTTTATAACCTGTAGGGCATTACTGTTTAGAAGATTGGTCCAGGTGCACCTACTGTAGTCATCTACCATTATAAAAAAAATATTTGTAATTCTCATGTGTTACCACATGATAAGGTCCCCACATGTCTATGTGGAGTAATTGGAAAATTTCAATAGTGAAATTGTTTTTCTGGGATAATGGTAGTCTCCCTTGTCTGGCCATTGGACAGATGGAACAAAAGAATAGTTGTTTGGATGGAAAAAGGGACAGGGATAGAGGAGACCCCTCTCATTTTGACAAAAGGGTACATTCCCTAGTCTATTATGCCACAAAATATTCACATCATAACCAGTAGATGCACAAGAATTCAGATTAGGACTCCGATTTTCATTACTTGAACTTGAACTATTTACAAAGGGGAGAGATACACACTTATTTGTGGAGATTGAGCTATATACAGATGAGTGACTATGACAGAGTGAGTTGTGTATGCATTGAGTCCCATTATCAAGACAAGAAACTGAATTGTTCACTGCAGAACCCGAGTACCTTCTCCTCAGACACTTTGGGCAAAGAAAGTACAGACTATCACAAGCCTTACCAATCTCTAGAGGCCTCTTCATTGAAGGTGCCTCCAGAATGCAAAGATTATCAGTGAAAGCTACTATGATCTTGGGGTTGGAACTGGCGAGAAAGTGAATGAAAATTAAATTGTATTTGAAGGAAGGTATAAACATTACTTTATGTAAGGTGATATCAGGCACAAGTGTTGCACTACCAATTTCTGTTACATTTACTTTATAGCCATTTGGGAGGACAACTACGAATGGATAAGGTAATGTCACAATGTTAGTAAGCAGGGATTTGTTAAAGGTCATGTGATTTGAAGCCCCTGAGTCTAGTATCCATGAATCAGTCTTGTTTTTGAAACACGTACCGAACAATTTACCAAAATCTATAGAGGAAGTGCACACTATTATACTTGCAAAGTTCACAGATCCATTGATATGATTGACATCATTTGCATATTCTCCTCCATTCCCAACTTGAAAGTGTTGCATCACATTCATTATCTGTCCATATTGCTCCTTTGACAAACTGATATTCTAATCTTCACTCAGATCATTTGTTTCATATACCTTGTTGCAGGATGTGTCAGGATGAACATGAACCACCACCCCTTTTCCCTTGTTGAAACTCTAATTTCGGTTGAAACCTTGATTTTGATTGAAGCCTTGATTAGGATTTTGATTATGTGGATAACCAAAATTGTCAGGGTAACTGTCACACCCTTTTTTACCTCCAAAAGATATATGTGCATGGTGGATTGTGGGTTACAGATTTTTTTCAATTAAAGTGACAATTTAAAATAGGGATTATTTTATTGTTCAGAGTCGCCACTTGGAAGTGATTTTTAGGTGTTCCAAGTCACCTTTTATTTGAACCCCTAGTCAAAGGAATGTTTGCCTCTATTATTATTGATCTTCGAAAACAAAGTCCGGGTAAGGAATTCTATTGACCGGGGAGAAGGTGTAAGGCATTCCCCGGGTCCCGCGGTTCTAGCACGCTCTCTTTATTGACTTAAACTTGGCTTCAATTAATTTTTGATAAACTGTACATTATTAGGTTTTCATGTTTTACTTTGTCCGTTTATATTGTTGAAAAACAAACTAGGACGAGTATCCACGACTCTAGTCTACACTAACTAAGACGAGTATTCCGGCCTTAGTTCGTGTGTCGCACCTAAAATTGAGCCTAATCAAAGTTAATTAAACAACAACTTTGAATTATTTGAAAGAATTAGGGACAAGACGCATCCTCACGACCTTGCCATCTTATTTATGGCTTTGTTCCGAAGCGTGTCTTCCCGACATCGGTTAAGATAAAATTAATTAGCTTTATTAAAACATAATATTTTTGAGCTACTGTCATTAGACGATTGAGTCTTATTTATGAAAAAATAAATCATCTAATTTTGTTGAATTTATTTAGTGGACTAAAAAGGCGACGTCAATATTTAAAAAAATCCTTTCGCTTTATTTTCTGAAACTTAACTAGACTATTACTATTGTTATCCTAAAAAAGAAGAATTGACAAACTTTAGAAAGTATGTTATGGAATTAGTCAAAGAAGAAAAGCATTTTTTTTAATTTGTAGGTTGATGGTTCATTTTCTAATTTAAGAAAAATATTTACATATTCAAGATGAGTAGTGTATGGCTAATTGAAATGGTGCAGTTATTACGCTTTCTAGTTTAAAAAATGAGAGTAGTGTAGGAAGATTTATTTTCTTACTAACTTACATTGTTTAAAACTAATAAAATAGGGGCTTGTGGTGGTATTAAAATGAGGCAGTGATCTCGTCCAATTTCACATCTCAAATTAAATTTATGAAACAATTGATTGCAATAATAGTACCCAGCATGAGTCGGGGTCGATTTTCACGTGGAGCTATATATTGGAGTTAGGAGTATATATTGTAGTGTACGTGTTTGACAATATTAATTTACAGTTCCACTAAATTGGGTTATTTTTATGTGTAATTTTAACTAAGATTTCGAGTTAAGAAATAAAACTAAGAAATTGTTTTTGTTGTTTTTCAAGTTTTGTAAAAAGTCTAGAGCTATGACCATTACTTAGGTGTTTTCCTAATGAGATGTAAACCTTAATGCTAGTTTTATTGATCGGGGTGTATTATAGCTATCAACACTCAATTACCCACTCAATACCTATCGGTCAGAGAGTGATTTTGCCCAATTTGACTTTCTCAAGTCCAAATGGGTATTGCACAAACCGCTTGATAAAATCTCAAGTCGGCTTATTACTATCTCTAGGTTGAATCCTTTAATAGGGATTATCAATATCTCGATTGACCAATTTCTTGTTAGCCAAGTTTTTCTAGACTAAGTCTCTCTTTCTCAAGTAGAGACTAAGTCAAATAGGCATGAACTAATTTTTGCAATCATTAATTCCACAAATTAAAGCATGGACAAGGCTAAATAATAACCCAACCATAAATAAGCATTAATTAAACACCCATAAGGTTTATTCACAACCCTGGTAAAAAATCTAGCTACTTATGCTTGAAATTGAAGAAGAAATGATAATTAAACTCATATTATGAAATCAAAATGATAAAATCTATGTTAAAATAGCCAAAAATATGATAAACTACTAAAAGAAGTAAAGAGAAACGGTTACTGGAGCAGCTGATGTCAAAAATTGACCTAAAATTGTGAAACTAGTCTATTTATACAGGGCTGAAAATTTCGGACAAAAAATGCCCTTCGCGAGGTTCTGTGGCCGAACAATTCCATGTGCGGTCTGTAGATTTCTTCAACTTGTCAAGACTGGAGGTCTGCAGTCGCATCATTCTGATCTGCGGCCGCAAGGCATTCTTTTTGTGGTCCGCACTCTTACATCAACTGCCGCAACTACGTCTTCTGCGGTCTGCACTTTTGAGGGACTTGGAATGAACATTCTCTAAACATTTGTTCCTAGCCATCTTTTGCGTCCGCACAACTCATGTGTGGACCGCACTGCACAAAGGTCTGCTGGCCCCTCCTTCATCATCTGTGGTCGCAGATGATATTCTACAGTCCGCACTTGTGTGTTTCTGTCCCTTTATGACCTTGAGTTTAGATTACTCCTTTTTTGAGTTGGATTTCATCTCGGGAGTCCATCTTCCAATATTCCTGCAATTTATCACGCTTCATCAATTTTCGGGAACACAATTAAATGCTTTTAGACTAAAACTGTCACGACCCCAAATCCTAACAGGCCGTGATGGTGCCTATCGTGGAACTAGGCTAGCCAACCATCACATTGCTACGCTTTTGTTCAATTAAAATAGTTCACAATTAATTAATAAGCAAGCAACCACATCATAATTTATAGAAATAAGTCTTAACGTCCCAATAATAGTCTAACAACCTCCCAAGAACTGGAGTCAATAGTCATGAGCATCTAAGAATAAATAAATCTAACTCTGCTAAAACTATAA